>CM060391.1:48327875-48376875 GCA_030545235.1 Helianthus tuberosus
GTACCTAAGCAAGGAAATTTAAGAGATAAAATTTTAGAAGAAGCCCATAAATCTAGGTATACAATGCACCCTGATAATAAGATTTACCAAGATTTAAGAAATAACTTCTGGTGGATAGGCATGAAAAAGGACATAGCTAAATACGTTTCTAAGTGTCTAACTTGTTCACAAGTTAAGGCAGAGCACCAGAAATCTTCAGGGTTAATTCAACAATTAGAAATGCCTGTATGGAAATGGGAACTAATTTGTTACTAAGTTACCCAAAACCAGGAAAGGTAACGATGCAATCTGGGTGATTGTAGATCGATTAACCAAATCAGCTCATTTCCTGCCAATGAAAGAGACCTTTGGCATGGAAAGATTAGCAAGGTTGTACGTAGATGAGGTAGTGTCCTTACATGGAGTCCCACTCTTCATTGTGTCAGATAGGGATAGTCGTTTCACTTCGCATTTTTGGACAAGTTTTCAAGAAGCAATGGGGACACGACTAAATTTAAGTACTACATACCATCCCCAAACAGATGGACAAATTGAAAGAACGATTCAAACCCTTGAAGACATGCTCAGAGCATGTGTAATCGACTTCGGTGGAAATTGGGATGACCATTTACCACTAATAGAATTCTCCTATAACAATAGTTACCACACCAGCATCAATGCTGCCCCGTTCGAAGCACTGTATGGACGAAAGTGCAGAACTCCGGTATGCTGGGCAGAAATAGGAGAAAGTCAATTATCAGGTCCCAAGATTGTACAGGAAACCACCGACAAAATAACCCAAATAAAGGAAAGACTAAAAACGGCTCGTGATCGTCAGAAGAGTTATGCAGACAATCGACGCAAGCCGTTAGAATTTCAAGATTCTCCTTGGAAAGGAATAGTTCGATTCGGTAAGAAGGGAAAACTAAGTCCAAGGTACATAAGACCATTCACAGTTACCCAACGAATAGGACCAGTTGCCTATCGTCTACAACTACCAGAAGAGCTAGCCGGGGTACATGATGTGTTTCATGTATCTAATCTCAAGAAATGTTTATCTGATGAATCAATGGTAATACATCTTCTAAATATAGAGGTAAATGAAAAGTTGAAATTTATTGAGAAACCTCTCCAAATCGAAGATAGAAAGGTCAAATTCCTCAAACACAAGAGATTGGTACTAGTCAAAGTAAAGTGGGATTCAAAAAGAGGACCGGAGTACACATGGGAACTGGAATCAGAAATGCAGCGAAAATATCCTTACTTATTTCAGTAAATCTCGAGGACGAGATTTTAAATAAGGTGGGGAGGATGTAAGGACCTGCACCAAAAGTCCTAAAACACTCCGTAAGTAGAAACCCGGACCCCTAAAACCCTAAATTTTATTAAAAATCAAGAAAATCCAAATTTATCCATCTGTCGCGGGCCGCGTAAGGGTTAAGCAGGGCTTACGCGGGGAGCGACAGCCTTACAAGTCTCCAGATAAGCTTTAGGGCCACGTGTCAGACACGTGGCAGACCTACGCCATGACACGGCTGCCCTAGCCATAGCTATGGTGGCCCTCGCGGGCCGCGAAGGATTCCCTTCGGGCTTACGCGGGCCGCATAGAACTCAAAAATTTGTTATAAATTGGACGTTGCATGGCCTTTCTTCTGTGTTCGAATTTCACTTTCAAAACGTCAAAATTCTGCTTATATACGAGTGTTTAAGGGTCGAGACGCTGCTACGATTACAGGGTAATAACTCGATCACTGCTACGATACAATGTCCGATCGATTGAAACCGATCCGATGGATGTTTAAGTGTTGCCTGAATTCGGGCTATACCTTGTCATTCATCGTGAGGGTTTTGATTTCGTAAATTTTTCGTAAATGTTGTATTGAGTTACTAACCTAGTTTCGTTTGCATTATTTAACTAGGTTACCAGGTTTAATCTGTAGGCAAAATATGTCCAGTTAAACTTGCAATGTGAGTCATTCTCTTTTTACCAAATGGTTTCCAAAACACTATTTATTTTCAAAGTTATAATTACAGGGATTAAGTCTTTGTAATCTTCAATTACAGCCGGTATGTGGGGTTTTGTATACACTACTTGATAATCGTCACCATTGGACAACGGGTTAGCCAATGGGTGATACGACCATAGTCACAGATACGGCCGAGTGACAAATACCGTTGGGTAATTGGTTGATATAAACATTGTAATCGCCCTTAATACTGTAATTTATAACAATGTGTCATTTTGTGCAAATTAAATGACTCGCCAGTATTTCGCCGCTGATAAAATCTTTTTAAACATGTTTCAAGTGATTTACTGTGAACAAGGAAAAATGCCGCGTAGCACTCCAGCTTGAATGAAGTGGCTCAGTAAATAAATAAACATGTTTTGTAATAAGGGGATTTCCCAGTGAAATTCCTCTATTGTAAATTACGGGGTTTGTCCCGAAATTTGAAATGAAATAAATGGATGTTTTCAGTTTAAACGATCTTGTTAAAATTTCCGCTGCCTAACTAAACACCAATACCACGGGTTTCTGTCCCGCGGCTTCTGGACCGGGTAAAACCGGGTCAGGGGCCGTGACAGGGATGATTAACTGCCTAATATAAGTTATCTCAATTTGTCTTAAAACTGCCTCTTAACTGCCATTATTTTGATGTTTTGAAATTATGGCATTTTCCAGAAAACAAAATTTTCAGATGCAATTTAATTAAAATAAATTATTTTCAAGCTGACCCCCAGCCAGGGGCCAGCCCCTTGGACCCTGCTTCCAGGGGCGTTGCCCCCGGACCCCCGCCAAGGGGGCATTGCCCTCATGGAACCCCCGTAGAATACGGGCTCCTCCCGTATACTTCGAATTATAATAACTCAAACAAGCGTGCACTCACACACTTCCTAACTTAATTGCTGTGTATTATTATTCGCTTTGATAACCAAGTAACATGTATCTCTCTTACAACATGCAAAAAGCTACTTAATTATATATCAGAATTTTGAGTCGTTTGCACTAGTCAACATCTTATCTCTAAATGTTTCAATACACCTATTTAATTTATACGTATACATGTCATTATACACTAAAAGATAAAACCATATCTTCACATTATTAATAGTTTTTTTTCTCTAACCAATAATACACTTGAAAATCAACAATACACTATTTTTAAAAAAAATCCAACATGCATGAAACTGTAAATGGCGATTTAACATTATAACATTGATATTCTATGACATGCATAACATGAGAGCGAAAAAAGCATACAAAAGACTAGGATGTTCGGTCTCTACACATGAAATGTCATAACTAAAACATTCTTGAAATACCAGTATTATATAAACTATATATGAAAAGGCGCCCGGCCATACAAGAAAAATAAACAGGATATGTGCCATTGACGACTAGGATGCAACACTTGTTAGGTTTGAGTTAACGGCAAACATTGTTTTCTACATCAAATAACTATGATATCATATCCAATAAGAAGCATCATATCTTCGGATTACATCAAGTGACCAAAATATCTGAAATATCTAAACAATCAACTTATTATTGGATAAAAAGGGTATCCAAGAGGAGGTAGCCCTTTTGAGGTTAAGTCTTTTTCTATAGTTGTACACCTTACCCCACCAGAAAAAAACATACAAACATGGAGATGACCGTGATAAATAATATGTCATGCACTTTTTGTGTAGTTTCTAGTCGAAGCTTTTGTATTTAGACTGTGGGGAATGGGGCAGGGGTTGGGGCGGGGGTTGGCTGAAAACGCCCAAGCCACCATCTCGGGTGGGCTTGGGTTTGGGCGTGGCCCCTTGGGCGAGAGTTTAAGACCGGGCGTTGGGCATGCCTAGCGGTCCTACGTGGCCGGCTCCTATTCGCTTGTTGGCTAGGTCATAGCGGGCTACATTTAAATTTCAAAATATAACCTTTTTTAGGCGTTGGGCAATCCTTTTTTTTGTAGAATTTTGTAATTTTTAGGAATTTAATAAAATTTTAGGCTATTTTTTTAAATGTTGTGTGTATTTTTTAATTTTTGTTTTATTTTTATTTTTATTTTAATAAACCTGCCAAGCCAGGCGGGCTAGCCACGCCCCGCCATACCTCACGGACACGTCACTCACCAGCGGGGGGGCTCGAACTCCACATGTCAACCCATGCCTCAAACCCCCGCCCCACCATACCCCACGGTCTTATGTTGTCAAAAGTTTAATTGAAGCATTTAGATATTAGTCTAAGAGGGTAGCGGCACAGCTTGTTGTCCGTCTACCTGCCATTAGTCTGTAATCGTCTCGGTTTTAATGAAAATGACCTTAAAGGAAAAAATAGGTACAAGGTATAGGATCACATACAAACAACTATCTTTGTACAAACTTTAAGAACCAACAGTTTAATGACATGTGTCCTCAATTAAAAAATTAATTTAAGGGTATTTTAGATATAACCTTTTATTTATATCTAATCAACACTGTAATTAAATTCACGCAAGATTAGTTCAAATCCTAATCTTCTACTCTATTCTTCATCATCAAATCAGCACCGTAATTAGCATCATCATCATCAGCACTGCATCATTAGCAGCACCGTAATCAGCATCATCGTCAACACCGTAATCAGCACATCGTCAACATCAACACCTTAATCAGCACGGTAACACCAACGTCAGCACATCCGACGGTAATATCCCACACCACTACCGTCAGCACATCCCGTAATCAGCATAACATTGTAATCAACACATTAATCAACACAATTTAATGTTTTTTTTTTATTTTTTAAACGACAGATACTATTACATAACTAGTACAATTACATTTTTTTTAATTTTATAAACAACACACGGTGTTACATAGTAGCACAATTTCATGTTTTTATTTTAATTTTGTAAGTAGCACATACTATTACATAACTAGTAGAAAACAAATTTATTTCCAAATATGCTCCCAATAACAACATTTGGTGCATATATTTCTGCTTTGATTCTTAAACCCATAAGTATTTCCAAATAGGCTCTCAATAACAACATTTGGTGCAGAAATTTGAATTTGTTAAGTAATCTTCTATGGTCACATCATTTGGTGCAAATAACAAAAAGTTCGGTGTAAATAGTATCAAAATGTAGATAAAAATAAACACATCACAAAACCATATTCGTTTTTAATAAAACATAAAAAGAAAAACACAAATTTGAATTGGTTAAGTAATCTTCTATGGTCACATCATTTGGTGCAAATAGCAAAAAGTTAGGTGTACACAGTAGGGCCCCATAACTAACGAATGATTAGGTATAAACCTTTCACATGATTAACACATATAGTCCCTTGACTTTCAATATAACTTTAATTGCTTCCTAAACTTATGAAACCATGTTGACCATAGCACATTACTTAACAATATCCACCTTGCTAGATCAACCAATACCTAATAAATCCAAACACTGCCCAAAACAAAGGTTTGTACTAACCTCTTCAACAATTACCTCTTTAGATTGCAGCACATCTTGTATAAAGTGTAACTTGACATTTATATGTTTGGTGCATTCATGAAACATCTTATTTCTTGACATTTTTGTATCTCCTTGATTATCACAAAGTATCACAATGTTGACATCATTAACATCCAACTGAGTTATAAGACCCTTTAACCAAATTGTCTCATTTACAACTTTCGTTAATGCTATATGTTCTGATCTAGTTGATGACAAAGCTACCACATGTTAGAAGTGTCGGTTTCTAGTTCACCAACTCCCATCACCTTGAATCCATAGCCTGTGATAAATCAATATTCGCCGTCTAAATGTTTTGCAAATGCTAGACCAACATCTTTAGTAGCTTCTCGATGCATCTTTCCTGGATTAGCTAAGTACCTGTCACACCCCGTATTTTCCACGTATCACCGGTGGGCCCGGTGGGGAGTATCGTGACGTAGTTGATATCATCATGGTCAAACAACACAATATATAAATGCACAGCGGAAGTAAAAGATAAATATATTACAACCCGAATATAAAGTAATATCAAGTATTACAACGGAAAGTAAAGGATCCACAGGCGGATCGAAAATAAAAATAACACTGTTCAACAGACTTTAGGCATCTAAGCTTGCGAGACTTTTTATTGATGCTAGGAGTAGCCAGCCTATTCCGATTAGTACCCGCACTTAGCCTTTTTGGGAAAATACGTCAGTTTACACTGGTAAATACAATCAACTGACTCATTTTGAAAAGGGTTTTTAAAAATGATTGATTTGAATGCACATGGCACAAATAATATTTTATAACTTGGGATAATTATTTGAATATAATACTTGTAAAGGATTTACATGTTCCTTATGCATTCAGTAGCCCGGGTCGAGCCGGGTTAAAGATCAATAGACACACCACTTTATTTAAATGAGACACCGACGGGCGTACGCCTACGCCTGGTGCTGAGGTCGTGGCCATTTCGTAAAATGATGCCAGGGATATCCGGGACACGGTCATTAACCCCCCAAAGGCTTTAAGCAAACAAAACAAATTAAACGAGACATCTCAATACTTTAACCATCATACAATTAAAGATTCAATGCCCGACCAAGCGGTATTTTATATACCGTACCCCAAGCCCGTATAGGGAAAATAAGTTAAAAGTATTTACCTGAGCTAAATATTAATTCAATCCCAGCCGTATCAAATCAGCAAGTACAGATAGCTTTTACTGGGCTCCTAAATCTGGAACGAAGGTTTTTAATAACCTATTAGAATCCTAACGGGTCTTTAATTAAGCCTTGACTTAGACCGATTAGTTTTCAAGAGGAAGATACGGTTCAAACGCACGATTAAGCGAAGACCGGATAGAATGTGATTTAGACCCGACAAGTTTGAAGACTTGCTTAATATGGGGATATTATACACATTCTGGATTTTGAGATAAAACCGATAAGGTTTGACCCGTTTCGGCTAATTTATGTAAACTAGTTACATAAACCGAACCGAACGCGCATGAAGCGTAACGGGTAACCATAAGAGTCCTAAACAGGTTTCCTAAGTTAACATGCCTTAAATATGTTATGATATCAGTAGGATACCTTCCATTATGCCCAAAACGAGTTTAATCTCATAATAAGCCCCGTAAGGGTATTTTGGTCATTTTAAAGATTATAAAAGGGATCAATTTAGCTTCTGTGATCCGGGTCTGAATAAATCAGTAAAATAGTTTATTTAACTTGGTATATCAGTTGGTGTTAAGTCCTATGTGGCAAAATGGTTTTAAACCCTTACTATGCGCTTAATACGCGTATAACGTCGTTTTAAGCGATTTACGGGTTAAAATAGTATTCTGAGTTTCCAAGTCAGTTCATAAGGTTCAAAACACTTTATTTATTATTTAAAATCAGTAGCAATTGGATTGGTAGCAAAAGGACTTGTAAAACTCATTTTATGGCCAAAAAGGGTATAATCGGTATTTACCGAATCAAGGCACTAATCCTAGCTTATGATCAGTTTAAAAATAATTAAAAATCTTCAAAAATCCCAAAATATTATATTACATCAGTGGGTAAAATTTTTGGTGTCAAATATTGGGTTTAGATAGGCTTTACGCTAATGACGCCGTTTAATCACTAAGAAGCGTTCTAATTACGTCATTGAGCATAACTCCTAATCTATATGTCCAACTGATGTAAAAATTTACAGACATGTTTAATAATCAGTAACTAAGATGATTGTACTTTAATATTTCCAAAATTCTCATTTTATGGACATAAGGGCATTATGGTCAATATTTAAGCACTTAACGGAAACGTCGGACAATCGAGGGTTCAAGTGGTATAAACGCAGAGGGTTATACCAACATGTAACTAGATCCTAATGGAACTTTAAGGCATGTCTAAACCTACCTAAATCGGGTCAGAACCGAAGTCAAAGCAGAAAGTCAAACTATGCGCCTTTCGGTTCCGAATCGATCTTTAAACAGAAAGTTGTCGAATCAAACAAGCTTAGACAAGTTCTTATACTTATTATCAGGTTATATGAATGATAAAATAGGTTACACGCCTTTTATATTGATAATCATGCATTAAATCGAAGATTACATTTCTGTTGACTTTTTCTAATCATCTTTGACTCGACAAATGACTAGTTAGGATGGGAATCAGTGGGTGCCCTTTTAAGGGTTTAATACCCACCTAATTACCAACTTGTAACTACCTTAAGTTTGACTAATCGCTGGACCATTATCGATTAATCAATAAGTCAACCGTTATTTACGACGGTTAGACTTTTAAGCTATAAACTAATCAAAACTCAATTAAAGAAGGTTAAGCATACTTACAAGTGTCTAATGAATGATTAGGGATGAGTTGGAATTGTACTTGAGCTCCAGAACTTGATCAGTTGTTGAAAGGAAGGAATGCAAGAAAGTTGCAAACCATGTGGGTCTTATATAATGGGTTTTGATTGTTCAAGATGGTTCCATGCATGCCTAGGATGATCCCCTGATGTAAACAAGTGTCCCCTAAAGCTAAAAACCATCTTAGGCAGCCCATAGAATCAAAAACTTGTGTTTTAAGTCGGTTACAAGGTGAAAACAGGCAGCTGTCTGTTTTTCTGTCGCTGGGCAACGCTTGCGCACCTCAACGTTCTGGATGTTGAGGTCCGTAAGCATGCTTGCGCACCTCAACGTTCTGAATGTTGAGGTCCGTAAGCTAGACATCAGGTTTCTCATTTTTGCACTTTTGGTCCCTGGTCCTTCCAAACATCGCTTTCACACTATTTCTTGCATTATGAGGCTTTTAAATTGACATTTAGGGGCTTTAAGACTTATACCCACTTTGTGAAGTCCTTGGCCACTTTGTGTTTACCCGAAAAATCCTAAGTTTCCATGTTGACGCTTCTAACCCCTAGTACACGAATTTTGTCATAACTTTCTCATACGATAACGAAACTTGGTGAAATTTTTATCACGCATTCTAGTGAGCATAATTAATTATTACAAGGCTTCGGGTTTGCTAAAAGGTCACTCAGAGGTATACTTTAAACATGTTGACATATTTAACCCCTGTAGTTTATAATTCCTCACTTTCTTTCACAATTAGCTTCGTATGATCCATGATTCATCCGTTTAAGGGTATAAACATCATGTAGGGTTACCGTAAAGTATATTTATCCATTGTTGACATTTTGAACCCTTATATTCACATAGTTTCATTGTTTGTCAACTTTAGTCCCTCTAAAGTATTCTTTCACACGTTCAAAGCTTATGACACGTGTCAATACATTATTGGACGTAAATTTTCGAGGTGTTACATCCTCACCCCCTTAAAAGAAATCTCGACCTCGAGATTTGCTAAAGTAAGGGAAATACCTTCTGTCTTATATTGGGCTTAATCTCTATATAGTATATCTGGAGCTTTTTCCAAGCTCCCAAGTTAACCTTTATAATGGGTACATGTATCCTTTTGGAGCTTCTAATCCTGTCGATCCTTAATCGACATAGGTTGCTCATCATATCATAATCTGCATATCATTATGTGATAGTGCTTTTCGGCTTATTGGTGACACGTCCTTAAATCATTATTGTGGGTCACATTGCGCGCTCTACCCAGCTCTTAATTAGGTCTTTGCTCGTAAGCTATTTAATCTTGATACATTCGATTTCCTTCGAATGATTTTATATATTCAGAGCTTAACTTGCCTGATAATTTTAACAAATTGGGCACACCCTTCCTGGGTGCTGTCTTTTGTTGAGCCTTATTCTTTAACAAGATCTTAGGAGGTTTGCTACTTTCATTAATTCTTGATTTTCTGCCGAATACTTGCAACTAACAGATGATTAGGGATTTGTATGAATCTTATTCGTTGTTTCCAATGCAACTTTCAGATCCTGATAAGTGGACTTCCCGAAGTCTCGTCCATCCAACGGATGCTTTGATATTTCATCTATACAAGGTCTCCAAAGGAGCCACCTTGATACTTATATACCGACTATTATAGAAAAGCTTATTTTAAGGTGAGATGGTTATTCCAACCACTGCTCAAAACTAATATTAAGGAATAGCTAATCCTTGCCGCTAGTCGAACAATTCGACAATCCTGGGCAGCTGACGGCGATCCTTAATTGTTGCCTAAGTAGGGTTGCGGTAATCAATGCATAATCAAAATGAACCGTCTTTCTTAATCAATAACATAAAACCCTCAGAATATTGAGTCAGGCTATATGAGCCTATGTCTTAAAACCTACTTAATCAGGGTTTCGATTATTCCATAATCACCATGGAGTTTTCACAATACTCCAGCCCACAGCGGGATGTTAATCTTAACTCTACCTGCCTCTCAGGAGGTAAGCAGGGAAAACTTATGAGAAGATACTTAGGTAGAAGGATATTACAGAGATTTTCCAAATCTCAGACTCCAATTCATCCATCATGCTTGTGTCAAATAAGTGACACCTGTATGTTACAATTCCACGAATTTCCTTAACCGGAAACATTTACTTGGACAATTCCATCCTGGATATCATCTTTGAATACCATTAGTTGACTTTAGTACCATATGATCATCGGGGTATCTTTGTGGTTCCATGCATTAAACCTCCATACTGATCAGGCATGGAAGCAATCTATGGGACATATTAAGATATACAAATCCTCACAAGGTGCTTTTATCATACCATCTGGTATTCACAATCGATAGAGATTAAAGAGATATCTACTATGTCCACTGTCGCACTTCCTTTTAGAGAAAGGATACTTCTAAAATTCTACGACTGAAGGTTTCTGATAAGAACAAAAGAAATGGTTCTTATGAGAGACTTAACATCTGGGGTTCTTACAGGGAAAAATTTCTAAAAGTTTGCTAAGTTTATGATCTTATGAGAGACTTAACAGCACCAGAAACCACATGTAATTTCTAGCAAATAAATCACAAATAAGGATTTATCTGGTGACATTCCTAATGTGAGCTGCCTCTAGTCAATCAATAGGAGGGTTAAACGCCTCCATTCTTAATCCTTCTAAACTTAGCTGTAAAATCTTGGATAACTTTAAGGCAGGCTCAGCTTTGACTGATTATTTCTTAATCTATAGAACGTGAGTAGCTGAGATTGATCCATAATGGATTTATAATAAGCAGGCCTTGAAACCTTAATGTGCCCTCTTATTTCCGATTCTAACCCCCAACAATTATTGCATTAAGCTTAGGTCTTGGGGAAATGATATAGAGCGTTGTCTCAGCCAAAAATTTGCGTTATACTGTCAAAAGTCTAGAACTTTTATGGTGAGAGTCAGAAAATTCTTATTCCGTCTTTTCCCTTTTCGCGAAACGGATACTAGGTTTTTCTAATAAGGTCCTTAAAACTTGGACCATCCCACAATGTATAAGATGATCTTTCTTGAGGATTTCATTAATATCCACACTAATTTAGGGTATTGCCATCGAATGACTGTGATGTATACCTTACCATGTCCCTTCCAGCATAACCGCTGATACACCTAATGGTTTCTACTTCATCCATCAATTTCCTGAAATCGATGGCCCCTTTTTACTATTGAAGTCTCTTGACTTCTAAGAGACGAAGTACTTTTAAGTACATTCTAAAAGGAAAGGGGCTTCTTGCCACATATGATTTGGTTTGGGTTATGCTTCCCATTTGAAGTATGACTATGGCCCTTCTCATGGACAGTGACATGTGTTTTAAAGCAAACCGCGTTCAGCTTCCTGAATCTTTTTATGACTTATCTCGTAGCCTTTCTAACAGCTGCGTTAATCACAGTTCTGGAGATTTACTCCATTAACATTTGAGGTTCACATTGGATTCATTATTAACATTTGTCGCATCCCCAGCATCGCGACTGTTGTTTGTCTCTTCTGAGTTTTCCATACTCAAAGTTTTTGGTATTAAATACCAAATTCAGCAAGTGCTTAGGCACTCCATATTCAGTATTTCCTATAACGGTCAAAGGCTCACCATAGGGAGTCTTGATAACTACTTGCTTCTTATCGTCCACAATATGGGCTTGGTTACCAGATGACCAATCCATTCTTATCACGATATCGAGTCCCTTATTATATAAATGGAAACAAGGACAGCAGAAAAGAATGATTCCTAACGGATATCAAACATCCATCTAATGTTGTTGAAGCAGTCTCTGGGGTACTATCGGTCAATTTTACTTTACATTTAACGCTTAGAGTTTTAGCAGGCATATTTAATGATTTACAAAATCTATTGTCTACGAAAGACTTATCTGAACCTGAATCAATTAATACTCTAGCATGAGCGTTATTGATAAAGAAAAATACCTGTTGTGACATTGTCATCCTGAATAGCCTCTTGAGTATCCATTTGAGAGTTTCCGGTTTTGGTCTTCTTAGCCTCGCCAGACTCCTTGGTTTTATTAGGGCAATTAGTTTTGATGTGCCCTATTTCATTGCAACCATGGCAGGTTGCGTCCTCCATCTTCTTGCAGTCCAAGGTCTTATGCCCCTTGGACTTGCATATCCCACATGCAACAGTCCTCGATTGTGTATGCGAGTTCGATTCATACCTGCACTTCCCGAAGTGCTGCTTCTTGCAGATCTTACATCTGGGTTTTTCACCCGACTGTTGGTTGTTCTTCAAGTCCTTGCATTCATGGGTCTTGTGATCCATCTCTTTACAGATGACACATCCCCTGGTCTGATCATAGAAGCATTTTCCGAAGTGCTTCTTCTTGCAGGTTTTACATTCGGGTTTTGCCTCCTTTGGCTTGGACTGGTTATAGTTTGAACCGGTCTTACCCTTTTTACAACCTTTATTTGGGGTATTATTGCACTTTCGCTTATGATCCTTCAGTACACGATCCACAGCGTTGTTTATAGCGGTATCTAACATAGCCTGTAACTCGGTGCTTGTTAAGTTCAGTCTTACATCATCATTCTGATTAACTGGACGATTGTGAGCTTCAGAGGAGTCAGCCATGGTGAAGCTTTGAAGGCTACAAACCAAGTAGTAATAATTGATTTAATTATATGGTGAATTGTCGAGTTTGTTGATTAAATAGCTATGGTGTAAATAAACCATATAGGCCAAAAGATAGTATTTAAGTTAATTGATTATGTTCTGCCTAGGTTTTTAAGTAAACCATCCTTGGCGTGTAAACAGAATATAATCCTTCATATTTATTAGACATGGGACATAAATCACGACTGTCAATGTCGTACTGACATTTTATATAGCACAAGAGCTTGTTCCCAAGGACTTTTGATGGCACAGGGCCTTGTCACTAGGGAAAAATCTAAAACATAATCGATGATTCCTTTGGATCAGAAAATTTCATAGTTCATTGTCTTGACAAGAATTTATGAAATAAAAACTATCTTTTCATGTATACACCTTTTCCCGTAGGTATACATCCCAAATGGATGTTTTGATGCGTACATCATTTTCGACGTTTACCAGCCAAGATTCCTATTGATCATTTACGCTAAATAAGGGATTTGGAAAATTCCAAATATAAGGATGACAAGGGTGATTTTATCGCATCACGGTTGTCGGGAGTGTTAACACATTTTCAGATGTTAACAAGGATCTGAATCTCTTTTTAAACAGATTTTACCATCTTAGCTAGGTCTTCAATGACATTCAAGCTAGGTCAAACCTTTTAAGATTCTCTCTTAATAATTTTACTGGCAGGAAAGGAATGATATTTATTTTTATTCAGGATTTTTATTAATATTATCCTGGATTTAATAAAAATATAACTATAGCACAAAACGTCAAGTCACAAGGACAAGTTTAATTTATAAGCCATGATTTCAGAGAATCGAGGCATTAAGGTGTGAATCAAAGTTCATTACTTTTTCTTGACAGGGAGTTGTAGGCTACCACTGTCTTTAGTCTCAGAGGACATTAACTATAGCCCGTAGGCATTTCCCTCCTAAGGGATGTTTATAATATGATCATCTTATAGGATGATATAAGCCATGATTTCTAAATCAATAGACTAGATAAGAAAATTGGAAGAATCCAATATAAGAATGACTGTTGTGATTTTCTCGAATCACATCTGTCAATAGTGCTAACACGTTCTTAGGTGTTAGCAAGGATTTGAATCTCTTAAATAGGTCCTACAATCTTGGCCTCGTCATATAGGCTAGGTTTACCTTTAAGATTCCTTTTTAATAATAAACGCAGAACAATCCTAAATTGAAATGTTAACAAGGATCTGAACCTAATTGAGGAACTGCCATCTTGACCGGGTCTTAATAATGACACGAGGCTAGGTCTTGTCCTTTTTTAGATTTTTCCATTTTATTATAATGGTAGATCTTATAGAAGGAATGTTATTTTTCACTTATTTCATATTTCCTGATTAGGATGAATATTTAGTCATTCCACTATAAAATTAAAAGTTCTAGGTTGCCCTAAACGGGACTTGAAAGGAATAATGTTGTCCTCAAAGGGACTAAAAGATAAATATCGTTATAAAGACTTTTAAGGAAACGATTTTCAGCAAAAGGAGTTTCTTCTTCATTTTATTTCTGAATGCTTTCTCCTAGGTTGCATGTTTCGTCCTAGCCGCTGTACGAAGGTCAGCAATTCAAGGCTCCGGGTGTGGAGAATTCCTATTATGGCTTCTCCGCTTGGCGACGTATCCAAAATATAAAAATTGGAAGCAAAATTTCCAGATGAGGATTGAGAATATTCCTATGTTAAGTCTAGACTCAGAAGGTCAAGGAATGTGCTAATGTGTCATTGAGATTAAACACAAAAAGCTAGTGTTTAATTCACTCAATGTTGGCTCTGATACCAACCTGTCACACCCCGTATTTTCCACGTATCACCGGTGGGCCCGGTGGGGAGTATCGTGACGTAGTTGATATCATCATGGTCAAACAACACAATATATAAATGCACAGCGGAAGTAAAAGATAAATATATTACAACCCGAATATAAAGTAATATCAAGTATTACAACGGAAAGTAAAGGATCCACAGGCGGATAGAAAATAAAAATAACACTGTTCAACAGACTTTAGGCATCTAAGCTTGCGAGACTTTTTATTGATGCTAGGAGTAGCCAGCCTATTCCGATTAGTACCTGCACTTAGCCTTTTTGGGAAAATACGTCAGTTTACACTGGTAAATACAATCAATTGACTCATTTTGAAAAGGGTTTTTAAAAATGATTGATTTGAATGCACATGGCACAAATAATATTTTATAACTTGGGATAATTATTTGAATATAATACTTGTAAAGGATTTACATGTTCCTTATGCGTTCAGTAGCCCGGGTCGAGCCGGGTTAAAGATCAATAGACACACCACTTTATTTAAATGAGACACCGACGGGCGTACGCCTACGCCCGGTGCTGAGGTCGTGGCCATTTCGTAAAATGATGCCAGGGATATCCGGGACACGGTCATTAACCCCCCAAAGGCTTTAAGCAAACAAAACAAATTAAACGAGACATCTCAATACTTTAACCATCATACAATTAAAGATTCAATGCCCGACCAAGCGGTATTTTATATACCGTACCCCAAGCCCGTATAGGGAAAATAAGTTAAAAGTATTTACCTGAGCTAAATATAAATTCAATCCCAGCCGTATCAAATCAGCAAGTACAGATAGCTTTTACTGGGCTCCTAAATCTGGAACGAAGGTTTTTAATAACCTATTAGAATCCTAACGGGTCTTTAATTAAGCCTTGACTTAGACCGATTAGTTTTCAAGAGGAAGATACGGTTCAAACGCACGATTAAGCGAAGACCGGATAGAATGTGATTTAGACCCGACAAGTTTGAAGACTTGATTAATATGGGGATATTATACACATTCTGGATTTTGAGATAAAACCGATAAGGTTTGACCCGTTTCGGCTAATTTATGTAAACTAGTTACATAAACCGAACCGAACGCGCATGAAGCGTAACGGGTAACCATAAGAGTCCTAAACAGGTTTCCTAAGTTAACATGCCTTAAATATGTTATGATATCAGTAGGATACCTTCCATTATGCCCAAAACGAGTTTAATCTCATAATAAGCCCCGTAGGGGTATTTTGGTCATTTTAAAGATTATAAAAGGGATCAGTTTAGCTTCTGTGATCCGGGTCTGAATAAATCAGTAAAATAGTTTATTTAAGTTGGTATATCAGTTGGTGTTAAGTCCTATGTGGCAAAATGGTTTTAAACCCTTACTATGCGCTTAATACGCGTATAACGTCGTTTTAAGCGATTTACAGGTTAAAATAGTATTCTGAGTTTCCAGGTCAGTTCATAAGGTTCAAAACACTTCATTTATTATTTAAAATCAGTAGCAATTGGATTGGTAGCAAAAGGACTTGTAAAACTCATTTTATGGCCGAAAAGGGTATAATCGGTATTTACCGAATCAAGGCACTAATCCTAGCTTATGATCAGTTTAAAAATAATTAAAAATCTTCAAAAATCCCAAAATATTATATTACATCAGTGGGTAAAAGTTTTGGTGTCAAATATTGGGTTTAGATAGGCTTTACGCTAATGACGCCGTTTAATCACTAAGAAGCGTTCTAATTACGTCATTGAGCATAACTCCTAATCTATATGTCCAACTGATGTAAAAATTTACAGACATGTTTAATAATCAGTAACTAAGATGATTGTACTTTCATATTTCCAAAATTCTCGTTTTATGGACATAAGGGCATTATGGTCAATATTTAAGCACTTAACGGAAACGTCGGACAATCGAGGGTTCAAGTGGTATAAACGCAGAGGGTTATACCAACATGTAACTAGGTCCTAATGGAACTTTAAGGCATGTCTAAACGTACCTAAATCGGGTCAGAACCGAAGTCAAAGCAGAAAGTCAAACTATGCGCCTTTCGGTTCCGAATCGATCTTTAAACAGAAAGTTGTCGAATCAAACAAGCTTAGACAAGTTCTTATACTTATTATCAGGTTATATGAATGATAAAATAGGTTACACGCCTTTTATATTGATAATCATGCGTTAAATCGAAGATTACATTTCTGTTGACTTTTTCTAATCATCTTTGACTCGACAAATGACCTAGTTAGGATGGGAATCAGTGGGTGCCCTTTTAAGGGTTTAATACCCACCTAATTACCAACTTATAACTACCTTAAGTTTGACTAATCGCTGGAACATTATCGATTAATCAATAAGTCAACCGTTATTTACGACGGTTAGACTTTTAAGCTATAAACTAATCAAAACTTAATTAAAGAAGGTTAAGCATACTTACAAGTGTCTAATGAACGATTAGGGATGAGTTGGAATTGTACTTGAGCTCCAGAACTTGATCAGTTGTTGAAAGGAAGGAATGCAAGAAAGTTGCAAACCATGTGGGTCTTATATAATGGGTTTTGATTGTTCAAGATGGTGCCATGCATGCCTAGGATGATCCCCTGATGTAAACAAGTGTCCCCTAAAGCTAAAAACCATCTTAGGCAGCCCATAGAATCAAAAACTTGTGTTTTAAGTCGGTTACAAGGTGAAAACAGGCAGCTGTCTGTTTTTCTGTCGCTGGGCAACGCTTGCGCACCTCAACGTTCTGGATGTTGAGGTCCGTAAGCTAGACATCAGGTTTCTCATTTTTGCACTTTTGGTCCCTGGTCCTTCCAAACATCGCTTTCACACTATTTCTTGCATTATGAGGCTTTTAAATTGACATTTAGGGGCTTTAAGACTTATACCCACTTTGTGAAGTCCTTGGCCACTTTGTGTTTACCCGAAAAATCCTAAGTTTCCATGTTGACGCTTTTAACCCCTAGTACACGAATTTTGTCATAACTTTCTCATACGATAACGAAACTTGGTGAAATTTTTATCACGCATTCTAGTGAGCATAATTAATTGTTACAAGGCTTCGGGTTTGCTAAAAGGTCACTCAGAGGTATACTTTAAACATGTTGACACATTTAACCCCTGTAGTTTATAATTCCTCACTTTCTTTCACAATTAGCTTCGTATGATCCATGATTCATCCGTTTAAGGGTATAAACATCATGTAGGGTTACCGTAAAGTATATTTATCCATTGTTGACATTTTGAACCCTTATATTCACATAGTTTCATTGTTTGTCAACTTTAGTCCCTCTAAAGTATTCTTTCACACGTTCAAAGCTTATGACACGTGTCAATACATTATTGGACGTAAATTTTCGAGGTGTTACAGTACCTCCCAACCATGCTAACATCATATCCAGTGTTTGGTCTGGTACAGACCATTAAATGCATTAGACTGCCAACATCTCTTGCGTAAGGAACATCCTGCATCCTTCTTTCTTTATCAATAGTTTTAGGACTATCTTGACGGGATAGTTTAAAATGTTGAGCAATAGGGGTCACAACAGCCTTACAATATTCCATTGAGAAATTCTTTAAGACTTTCCTTACATATTCCTTTTGAGTAGGGCTGGCAATAGATATCTGTATAAAACACGATTAGACATGTTTACTGAAAAAGTACACAATGTGATTTTTTACTTTAAAAAAAAAATCTATGAGGTTAGGATCCATCATTTCTTTTTCTTGGTACATAAAACATAAAACTGTGTTATAGACATGAGATATCACGTAGTTAAACGAGTTGTATTCATACTTAATACTTGTGTTATATGCGTCGTCAGAGTCTTGTTAAACCCGATAAGAACGATTTGGCAACCCTACTTCTAAGGTAAAACCAATATACCATTAGCTTTGTCTTTTTCAATTTCCATACCCAGAATTTTCTTAGTACACTCTTTCATTTCAAACTTGTCCATCAAAAACTTCTTTGTAGTTACCATTTGATCCTTGTCTTTACAAACAACTATAATGTCATCCACATACAACAATAGGTAGATACACGGATCACCTTTGTTGTTTTCTTTGAAATACACACGATTATCATAGCTACTTATTTAGTAACCACTATTAATCATGTGTTCATCAAATCTCCTATACCATTGCCCAAAAGATTGCTTTAACCCATACAAAGACTTCTTTAAAAGACAAACTTATCCACTTCGCTTTCCACTTCAAATCCTAAAGTTTACTTCATATGTATGTTCTCTTCAAGTGCACCATGAAGAAATGCAGTCTTAATATCAAGTTGCTCTAGTTCTAAATCCTTTCAGTCTGTAATAGACAACACAACCCTTGTAGAAGTATATTTTACCACAGGAGAGAATATCTCAATAATCTATTCATACTCTTTGTGTATAACCTTTAGCCACCAATCGTGTTTTAAATCTTGGCCTTTTAACCCCTTGTATCCCCTCTTTTATCTTGTAGATCCATTTGCAATCCACAAGCTTTTGGTTATCAAGTTTATCTACTAACACCCATGTCCCATTCTTATATATGAGTTCATCTTTCTTTCATGGCTTTAAACCAATACTCTTTATTAATAGAATTTACAACATCATTGAATGTCAATTGTTCACTTGAATCTTCAAGTTCAATTATACCGAAGACAAATGCAGACACATCTCCACTTCTTCTATACCCGACTAGTGGTATAATTGTCCTTCTAGGTTCATCTGCACTATGTTGCATGAACACAATTTAGCATTCCTATAGTTGAATGCACCACTTTCCCAAACCTTACCTAATGAGCTTTACCAAAAACACAATGCTCACAAAATTCAATCTCTATGTGTTTAAAATCTTTAAACATATGTTGCTTATTTAGCTTAATAAGCCCTTGATTGCTTATATGGCCTAATCTTTTGTGCCATAATATACTAGAACTACTAGACTCTTGTTCAACCATTGTTACATAGCCTTGAACCACATTTGCATCTAAAATGTAAATGTTATTGTCTTTTCTTGTTCCAAATAACACAACCATAGATCTATTCACAACCTTGGTCCTCTAATTGATCTTCATCTTCTACTGTAACTTCTATGTTTTCAAGATCCAAGACAAGTTTATTAAATTCATGTGTGGTCCTTAGTTGACTTATCCGGAGATATGTGAAACGTTCATAATCTCTTTTTGAGATAGAGACGATTTCCAAAAGATTCGGTCGTTTAGAGACTTTCTAATTTTGACCAAATTCATGTTGCTAATGTCTCGTTCGATATCTGTCTCAATACACGATCACCGAGACTTAGAATGATAGCAATGTGTGCCTTTTGAAGCGTATCTGGCACTCCCTAACGAACAAGCAATGCGCGCATCTTCAATCGCCACCATCCGAAATCATTCTTCCATCAAATTTCTCTGACTCAAACTTCGTAGACACCATGAATGATCTTCTTCCTTCGATTAAAACCCTAATTGAACCCCGATTTCTCAAGCCTTCACCTTGGCTCTAATACCAGTATACCACTTGTTAGAAAACTCCAAGGAAATTACACAATCAAGAAGCAAAACTACACACCAACAATGATTGTTTTTGTTGATCAATCCCAATGATTACACGAAAATGAGAGAAAGCGAATACAAAACTTGATTGAATTGAACTAGCTACCCAAATGGCTATCTTCCCCTTTTATTGATAAAGACTATCACTAATAACTAATTAACTAACTAACCATTGATTAGTTATAGAACTTTCACATGATTAACTCATATAGTCCCTCTACTTTCAATGAACTTTAATTGTCGCCTAAACTTATGAAACCATATTGTCAATATTGTTGACTGTAGCACATTACCTAGCAACAAATACAACAATAACTATGTTAATATATTAAATAAAATTCAACAACAGCATGTTCCCAAAACACCATCTTTATAAAAATTACATTATATTGAAAAAATGTTATACTGATTTTTCCAAATTTAGATGTACTTATAGAAGGCTTAGAAGAAAGGTTTGAGTATGCAAATATTATATCAATAATCTGATCAAGACTGACTATTCTCTTTCATTATTTCTAATTATTCATATTTTGTCATTGATCTTGCGTTTACGATACAAAAGCCCGAAAAAAGAAAACTTCTTGACATGAATCTGCAGCCATAAGAACACAAGAACTCGATAACCGAGAGCCATAAGTGAAAGTATCATCAAATTTTTCCACTTGGAATGATCATTTGGAGGCACATCATATACATTTTGAAGAGCTTCATACGCCGGTATGGTCCTCACCTGCCCCACTGTATAAACAATGTCGTCGTATTCATTCTCCAATATCCCCTGAATACAAATCAAGTAAAAATTACTCAAAACACTTGACATTATACCAATTCACATAAAGCTGATACAATGTCATATTTTCATGTCAACTTTTAAATCTGAAATCTTGACCGTTGTTTTATTGGAAAGAAATAGAGTAGTATCATGGAACCTGAATCGTTAACGTATGGAACGCAATGTTGGACATAGGGTACTTCCATACAAGCCCAGGTAGAGCACTTCGAATTCTAAAATATCCAGCCGAAAGCATCATCATCACCTGCAATTTTTTTTACAAAAAAAACACCAATTTTTAATCCAAAGAGATCAATTTAACCAGGTTTATAAGAAAGTCAAACGTTGACCAGACAAATGAAATTATAATCTTTCATACAATTAGGCACAGGGGTGCAAACGAGCCGAGTGGCTCGCAAGCTGCTCGAGAGTCGAGAAAGAGATCAAAATGAGCCGAGCCTTATCGAGCCTGAGCCAAGCTTGAGCCTAAAATAAAGTTCGCTTATTTATCGAGCCTGGCATGTGAAGTTCGTCAGGCTCGTCGAGCCTTATCGAGCCTAAGTGTAATAGTAGTTGTTATTAATATTTATTTACATTTATCCCTTATTTAAAGTTGTCTGGTAAACAAGCCGAGCCGGGCTTATTTAAACTTGTTTAGAGCTAAGTCCGAACCTAAAAATAAGCTTGTTTCGTAAACAAGCCCAAGCCCGAGCTTCACTTATCGAGCTCATGAGCCTAAACGAGTCTATTATTTATATCACTTTATGTAATATATTAAATTATTAATTAATAGATAATTTGTTAGCAGCACAAACAACAAAAGGAGAAAACTTACGTGCAGAAACACAAGAACTACTATACTCCAAAACATATCTTGCAAAACGGTGGTAACTAACAACACTATCCCTTCGTTGACCAGAAGGCAAAAGAAAAAGTTGACCACAAAATACATCATATGACTGAACCCGTTTCTAAGCCCGATAAGGAAGTAGAAGAGTAGACTTGAAGATATGGAGATGAGAAACAAGAACGGTATGCTAGCCAAGAATTGTCCGGTTAAGAAAACAAACGCTCCCGAATGTTTATTCGAATTCTCACAAGCATACACCTGCATTACATACATAATTTTTTTTAAAACATGAATTGAGATGCAACCACAAAATTGGTTGTGTAAATGAAAATAGCTAAAAAGGAAACGGGTCATATGGGTAGAATGGGTCTAAAGCAGCTCAAAGGTGCGTAAAACGTTTTTATTAAAAAAAGAAATCAGATTATTGGTGTAATATAAAGTTTTCATAGTAAAATTCAACATAATAGTTGGAGTAAAATGCCATTTTCGTCCCTAAGGTTTGGCCAATTTTGCGACTTTCATCCAAAGGTTTGTTTTTCCGCATCTGGATCCTAAAGCTTTGAAATATTGCCATTTTCTTCCGGCTCGTTAACTCCATCCATTTTTCTCCGTTAACTCGGGGGTATTTTTGTCTTTTTTGTTAACTTAAAGGGCAATTTGGTCCTTTTCAGGGGTATTCGGTCTTTTGACATAAAGTGAAAGAGACCGAATTACGCTTCAAGTTAACAAAAAAGATGGAAATACCCTTCACTTAATGGAGAAAAATGCATGGAGTTAACGAGCCGGATGAAAATGGCAAGATTTCAAACCTTTAGGATCCATATGCGGAAAAACAAACCTTTGGACGAAAGTCGCAAAACTGGCCAAACCTCAGGGACGAAAATGGCATTTTACTTATTATAAAATGTAACAAGTATTGGACAGAGAGTGTTACAACCCACCCAAGAACAAAATAACAAGTTATGGTCTAAACTCATTTAGACCTGTTACGGTTACCCGGCTCATCCATTTACCTTGACCTCCTTCAGTTGTGCGGGTACCCCACAGATGCTTAATAACGAACTAAAAGATACAAACATAAAGATTGAAGCAACTCTTGCCTACAACATTGAATGTGAACCATCAAAATCATTTTATAATTCATCAAAAACATTTTAGGAAATATATAATTCATCTAACTCACCCCAACTGATGTTAGAGAATGGCCTAATCCAGAAAATAGAGTACCGATCGATAGTGTAAGCGACATATAAAGAATTAACCGAAACCAATAATAGTTCCACTCTCTTGACATAACTACTAACGATCTCCATGTCAATGCCGTAATTCTTGTTGCACTACTTGTCTTTCCTTTGCTTTTGAGAGACGGGCCTTCCTGATTATTACACATAAATAATTAATATAATTATTAGTAGAATAATGATCCATTATATTATATATACTATAAATATGCTATTTTGTCGACATCAAACAACTTTAGCTCCTCTACTTTAGCCTCTCAACTTTAATAATAACATGTTTAGCCCCTTAACTACATCAAACAACTTTAGCCACTCAACTTTAATAATAAACAACTTTAGCCCCTCAACTTTAATAATTAACATGTTTAGCCCTTCAACTTTAATAATTACCTGTTTAGCCCCTTAACTACATCAAACAACTTTAGCTCCTCAACTTTAATAATAAACAACTTTAGCCCCTCAACTTTAATAATAATAATAATATGTTTAGCCCCTTAACTACATCAAACAACTTTAGCCCCTCAACTTTAGTAATAAAGAACTTTAGCCTCAACTTTAAAAATGACAAGTTTAGCCCCTTAACTAAAATAACTTTATCCCTTCCACTTTAATAATAAACAACTTTAGCCCACCAACTTTAATAATGACATGTTTAGCCCCTCAACTTTAATAATGACATGATTAGTCCCTTAACTAAAACATCAAACAACTTTAACTCTCGTGATTTGCTTATTTTTATCTACGTTTTGAACCCGCTGCTAAGAACAGGTGGTAACCCACTAGTTTTTCTAAAAGAAGCAAGTTAGGAGGTTGTGAAAACTTAGTTATAAGTCACACAACTTTGAATCATTTAAACATTTTTTCGTTTTAGCTTTTTTTTCTTAAATTTTACTGGTTATCGGTAAAGATCCTAACTTGGAATAGAAAATGGTATCTATAATTATTGTACCCTTTCGGTTAATCTTAATATCATTGTTTCAACTGCTTCTGCATCAGCAGACGATTTATAGGTTTTCTCAAGTGTACGAATCGCTGCACCGGTGTCCATATTAACAGATGCAAGATCCCCATGATCATCCTGCCAAAGTTAACGCAAGAAAAATAATGAAAACAAATCATAACATGCGAGTATGTGACAAAAATGATCGGTTATTACGAAAATACATAAAATGAAATATGATACTAACTGTATTAAAAATTACCTGCCAGTTTTGGCACACAGATATGATCCGGTCAAATTCTGTGTTTATTGCGCGAAGAAAGTGATCAGACGGACTTTGCATGATTGGACAAGGAAATCCGGCATTTGAAAAGTGCTGCATACGGCATAGATTATTCACAAAATAATATAATCTAATGTTATGTGGACAAATTGCTTATTTTAATTGAAAGAATCTTACCTGCAAACAAGACAATGTTTCACCGAAAAATAGCGTTTTTCCATTCGAAAGAAGACAGATTCGGTCAAAGAGGCCAAAGACTTCAGTGCTACTTTGGTAAATAGTGAAAATAAGAGTGCAGCCTGTGTTTGCCAGCTTCTTCAGGTTCACCATCATCATTAGTGCAGAAACACTGAACACGGAGGGGTATTATGGGAAAAGACATTAGTTTAAGGGGTTGGATGTTCGTTTTAAAAATGGTTATTAGAGGAATAAGACGTAAATAATTACTTGATTTTTTTTTTTTTGGGGGGGGGGGGGGGGGGGGGGGGAGGGGGATGTGCAATTTTTCGTGAAAATGACCATTATGCTCTCATGTGAATGCCACGTGTTAAGAGTTAACAGTAAAAATTAACTACGATAGGGAAAAAGGACACCGCCTGACTAGAAACAGTAACATAAAGGACACCCAGTGTAATTTCGTTTGTTAAAGGATAGCGCCTACAATTTGGCTCAAACTTAAAGGACGTAAATTGCAATTTAGTTTATTTTAAATATGAATACTTCAACAGTGTCTAATAGTGTCTGTTTTGATCCAATTATTTGACCCTAATAATCAAAATACCATAATCATACACGCAATACGCTTTTACCCAAACACTCAAATCTTTAATTGTTGCAACTCATGAATAAAATATAACAAAATTTGTTGTTTAATTTAAGTGAAGTTGACCTGTCAAGGTGATAAAGAGGCTCATCTATAAACAAGAAATGCGGTTCCATCACGAGTTCTCTGGCAATGCTGACACGTCGTTTTTCACCATTCGAGAGACCCTTTGTACAACAATGACCACCTATGAGTTTGTTTGCATAATCACCCAACGACATTGCCACAATTGCATCCTCAACAACACTTTTCTTCTCACACAAGAAACCAGGAAGTTGAAGTAATGCTGAGTAGTAGAGATATTCACGCACGGTCAGGGACCCGATTAGCGTGTTTTTCCTTTTGACAAATCCCTATCAGTTACATAAAATTTATGATTTAAGAAGGTAAATTTTCACTTCTATGAGCATGTTGTGTTAAAATGTTGAACTTTTTTGTATAAAGATTAACTTGACTTACGTAAGATCCGTAGCTCATTGATGACTTTGCACCATTCACGAACACCTCACCGTACATATATGCTGAATCATCCAACCTCCCTAAAGGAAACATAAACAACGATTTGTTAATGTCGGGTTAAGCTAAGGGGGGTGTCTGTTTGTTCTAGAACTGATTATTTGATTACGACTTGAAATCACAAAATAGGGCTGCAAACGAACCAAACGAACACTAACAGGGCCTTGTTCGTGTTTTCGTTTGTTAAGGAAATAAATGTGCTCACGAAATGTTCATGAGCACTTACCGAACGGAATTTTTTGTTCATGTTTGTTCATAAACATAGTCAAACAAACGTCCGTGAACACAAACGAATGTTCATGAACACAAATGAGCGTTCATGAACAGAAAAAAAACACAAATGAACATATATTAAAAAGTATGTAATATACAATACACTAGTATTAATAAATATTTTATTAGTGGAAATTTTGATTAAAAAAACTAATGAACTATCAAACACAAACGAACACGTTATGAACGTTCACGAACATAAATGAACAAACACGGCCTCTGTTCATGTTCGGACATTTCACTAAAAAAACGGATTTCTTGTCCGTGTCTATTCATTTATTAAACGAACTTCCCGCCGAACAGTTCACGAACAGTTTGCTGAACATTCAGTTCAGTTTGTTTGCAGCCCTAATCACAATGATGAGTTTACATTGTTTAAATGAACTGAATATGATCATTTTATCTATAAGTTTCTCAAAGAACAAACTTTCTAAACGCTAACACATCTAATTATCACAATTTCAAACAACAAAAACACATCGAAACACTATCTTCCCACCATTAAAAACACACCGTAGATTTGAAACTAGAAGTAACCGAAAACAGAATGCAACCATACCCGCAAGGGCCCTCAAAAGGGTCGATTTCCCCGACTTTCTCGGGCCCATGATCACAGTCATTGTACCAGGTAACGCATAACCACTTGAGCTTTTAACAACTCTATCCGAATACTTCCGTTTGCCCTTTACAACGACCGTTATGTCCTTCCATACAATTGAATCACCGGATACATTTCTTGCCGCCTCTGGTTGAGGTGGTGATGATAAAGAGCCGCTATGTGAGGCGGTGGTTGTGGCGGCGAAGTTATTGTCCTTACTGTCCTCCACCGTAACCGTAACCTCAATGTTTGTGTCATCCCAATCAGGTGAGTCCTCAAATGAAACTGGGTAACTTAAAGAACCGGGTTTTCGTAAGTAGTAAAAGTTATTTGAGGGTAATCTACTAACAGGACTACTCGCTAACGATGATGCTGATGATCGGTAATTATCTGACTGAGACTGTATTTCCTCCATTTTAGTGATATTCCAGCTTGCAATATCCAACAACCTACACAAATTTAAATTATTTTTTGCATCAAAATAACTACTGAATGAAGTAAAACATCCATAAAATTTCCATTTATTGTAAGCTACATTACTACATACTTACATTTATGTTTTCTCATTACAATTTCATACCATAATTAAGAAAATATAATCATAATCACTTCTACCTAGATACACAAAAGGTGAATAATCATAAGTAAAATAAAAAAAAAATTATAATTACAAATAAAAATGAAAAAAAAATAATAATCCACTGTTCTTTACAAGTTTTTGTAACCATTAGTCACAAAATGCTTACAAAGAAACCTAAAGATTGAACCTTTATTAGATTTAATAACTAAAAAGAGTCCATAATCAAGAAATTCTAATTACAATTTCTTACTATAATCAGGAAATTATAATTATAATCATTTCTACCTAGATACTCAAAAGGTGAATAATCATAAGTAAAAAAAAAAAAAAATTATAATTACAAAAAAAAAAAAAAAAAAAACTAAAAACTAAACCACTTTTCTTTACAAGCTGTTGTAACCATTAGCCACACAATGCCTACAAAGGAATCTAAAAATTGAATTTTTGCTAGAACTAATAACTGAATGAGTTCAAGAACACTGAAGACAATGCATATCCCATTTGATTTAAACTCTTTTTTTTCCTTTCAAAAAGGATACAAAACCCAAATAGAATGTTCATCAACAGAATCAATTAAAAGCATATTAAAATGGCTACCATAAAGTTAACTGATGTTTGAAGAACAGTGAGGTAAAATTGAAATCTAAAATAGGGTAGAAACAGACAGACAGACCTGGAGTGGAGAAGTGGAGTGGAGAAGTGAAGACAAATAATAATAGTGTCCAAATTAGAGGGGTCCCTTACTTGAACCCAATTTCAAAATTAACTTTGCACTATGCACATTATTACCTTTACCTGTGTATTAAAAACCTAAGCTTTTAAACAGTAACACAATTTTTAATATTAAAGTAAATAAATATATATAGTTTTTATATACTTTTATTTAGATTATAATAATAATTATTTCTTTACTTTCTAAGGTGGATAAGCTTTGTGTCAACCAGTACTTGTATCGAAAATACATGTACGGTCTGGTTCGTTATCGGTATATGAAGGTAAAAAACGGCACCAGCCTGGTACAGTTATCCTACATGAAGGTAAAAACTGGCACCAGCCTGGTATAGAAAACGCCAAAAGTTGGTACCGAAATGATTTTGAAAATCTTTTGGTTCGGGAAATTCGGTACTTCTACTCGGTACCATTTGCTCATCTCTGATCATGGGTACCGTACGAACAACAACGATATCGTGCAATTTTTTTTGTTTATTTTATTCAACTTTTAATGATTTCTTTTTTTTTTCCAGTTTCAGGGGTAGGGATGAGCTCGGTGCCAACCGATACCGATACCGAAAATACCGGTTACGGTACCGGTATATGAAGGTAAAAACCGGTGTCGGTACCGAATTTGTACTTAAGATCTTTCGGTTCGGGAAATTCAGTACCGGTACCTAGTACCATTTGCTTATCTCTGACACGGGTTTCATACGAACAACATCATTGCCATAAAACTTTTTTGGTTGATCTTCTTTCGGTTATCTTTTAATGTTTTTTCTATATTTTCTTTTAATTCTTGTCAGTGGTTTCGTGCGCAACGCCCTCGTAGTGATTTCAAAACACATGTAAACACAGAGTAAATAACAAAAAAAGTTCGCCGCAACGCGGCGATTGTGAAAAAACCTAGTTTGATTTGAATTTTAAGTTTTTTTAGTTTATTTTTTTGTGTTTTTGTTTAACATACAAGTTACTAAAAATTTTTCTTTTCATGAACAGATGTCTCGTTCGTTCAGTTGTGTTTGTAAATGTTTTTTTTTTCATTTACATTTGTTTGTTTGTGTTGTTAATTATAGATTTTTGTATATTTATTTATTTTATCTTTATTTTTTAACATCTTTGATTCTTATTTATTTTATTATCTTAACAATTAAAAAGGAAACCGTATTTCCACTTTGTTTGTGCGCCATTCACGTTGACAAATACTATTCACCTCCATTCCACGATTAGGGCTTCAAGTTTCAACTCCCTTCGCCATCCACCTCCTTCGCCCGAATTTATTTGTGTTTGTAAACACATTCATTTCCTTAGTGAACAAACACAAACACAAAATATCGTTCGGTAAATGTTCATTCTGAACACATTTATTTTTAACAAACGAACACGAACAAGACCTTGTTCGTGTTCGTTTTGTTCATTTGTAGCCCTATAAATAGTGGTTTCACTATTCGCCACCCATGAACATAACGTTAACACAATATAAACTTAAATAGAGGGTAGGGTGATGTGTTTGAATTCGATTGGTTAAAACAAAAAAGGAGAGTTCTCAGGTTAGAGAAAGCACCAACGCTCCACATCCTTCACGCCTCCTTGGGCCAGTGTTTCACGTCCTTCACGCGAATCACGCCCCAATCCCCTGTACTTGGCATGGGTGTTATTGTATTGCACATAGACTTATGTTTTGATGTAAACTTAAAAAAACACTAAGACGTATGGGATATAAGAAATACTCCATATGAATTTGATCTCTATGTGAATCATCTAAGAGGTTTGGTTTATTTATATCTTTTTTTATTTTAAATTACATCGAATTGTAAATAAAAATAAGTGTATGTAACAACATATTTACTTTATATAAACCATTATATATTAAAAATCATTAAAAAGATTTAAATAAAAACTTAAACAAATAGCTAAAATTTTAAAAGTGTTTAAACAAATAGCTAAAATTTTAAAGGTGTTACTAGTTGGACACATACATAAGGTGTAACTGGACTTTGCATTTACGTTGCTAAAATTTCAAAACTACCCTTTTATTTTACAAAATACACATAATTCAGATAACTTTTGGTTAACATTCACAATTTTACACATAAAGATTTAAGAAATAAACATATATAGTGAAGAATATAACTGTAACTCTGCTTGTGGTATGCGCATATAATGTATATATGTGTGGGCGCTCGGTGTGGCAAAAGTGAAAGTGCACTAATTTTAACGTTATTTTACTAATTTCGTGAACGTTAAAAGAGGGGGATGGTTAATCATGCATCATGTGGTGACATTGATAGCCGAAAGACAATGGGGTACATGCACTAATCGGCCTTTGTCTCAATTGCTGAGTGTTATCTGCCTTATGTCCAAGTCTTGATACAAAACAACTATCGAGCAGGGGTCTCACTGGAAGCAGCCTCTCTATTCCTACGGGGGTAGAGGTAAGGTTGTCTACATCTTGCCCTTCTCAAACCCTACCTTGGCTTTGCTGTTAGTGAGATTTAGTGATGATGAGTAGTGAAGAATATAACTAGACTGGAGAGAAGAATAAAATCTTAACTAGTTACAAATTATTACTTCAAAAGAATTCTGTATGTTTAAAAACAAAAGGTTGTAGAAAACATTGACTAATTTGCATATGTTTTCAAGTAGGTGGGTTCTTAGGAAACTTTTGCAACAACATTTTTTTTTTTGATTGCGTGATTAGTGGCTTTAGACGGACAAATTACGCTTCAGATCTTGTGCTTTTTGTGTTTGATGATTGGACAATTATCTTTGGTAATGATGGTTTCATGTTATTGTAGATAAGGGTAGGAAGGTGATATTGACGTTAATTTTTTTTAACGGTGGAGCATCTATATAAAAATATAGAAAAAACGGGCTAACTAGCGGCCGAAAACTCGAAATTACAACCCAGTGTTACTTAAATTGAAATCACACCATCTGATCCAATCTAGACTAACATATTTAGATCTACATTTTATCCAAAGATACGAGTGTTCCTTTATTTGCTCCACCGTCCTGAAGAACGACGTGTGTCGTTTGTTGAATTCTACGTCGTTCGAGCTCTCCAAATCTCCCACATAGTGACGAGGATTATCGCACCAATAAGTTTCTTCCATAGCTTTGATCCTATTGACTTTAAATATCTTGCCAAATTATTATTACTTAAAAAAAATTATGTCATGTAACGTCATGTTATATCAGTTTTAAAATATCACTCTTTTAAAGAACCAAGGAAGTAATTTCACTTAAAATATCAATCTTTCAATTAGGGGTGTTCAAAAAACTCGTGGCTCGCAGCTCGCTCGAAACTCGCTCGAAAAAAGCTCGAAGAAAGCTCGGCTCGAAATTGGCTCGGTTTTTAACGAGCCAGCTCGGCTCGGCTCGGTTTGTAAACGAGCCGAGCTCGAGCTTGGTCTGGCTCGGCTCGTGAGCTCGCGAGCTGGCTCGATAAGGTTTACATCCTTCATTTTTTTTTGTCCCACATCGCTTAGAAAACAAAAACTAAGGGGGTATTTCTCCTATAAAAGAAGGTAAAGACAATGTACAAAGTGAATTAACTATTTATACTTGCATATTTAGCCATATGGTTAAATTAAATGGCAATTATGGCCCTTAGTCTATGAAGAAATTCATTTTTAAGGGCTTTTTAAGTAGAAAATTGTGCGGTTTTTTGTTAGTTCAAGCTAAATCGAGCCGAGCCGAGCTAGCTCGAATTCTAATCGAGTCGAGCTCGAGCCTCAAATCTCAGCTCGATTTGAAATTCGAGCTCGAGCCGAGCCGAGCCAGCTCGAATCGAGTTCGAGCCGAGCTTGAGCTGGGTCTAGCTCGGCTCGACTCGGCTCGTTTACAGCCCTACTTTCAATGAACTAAGGAAGTAATTTCACATGTCTATGTATTCATTCTTATATTTTATCCTAATTACATTAACATAGTTGAGAAGATGGGCACACTCTAGCCATCCTTGAGACAAAAGTCTCCATTTGACATCACTGAGAACAACTCTAATTCTAAGAAGCGGATGGACATGTGGCGGTGATGTTGCGTCCGGTATCAGATGGCACTAAGGGTGGAAGGGGCATCATTCGGTGACCCCTTCGGTGAATGTGTTTGCCGAACGGTGAGGTGGCGCCACCTTGTTTTCGGTGAGCGGTGAAAGAGTGGCACGGTGACTACTCACCGATGCGAGAAGAGAAGAGATAGAGGACAAAGAGGGGGTTAATGGTGGGCCCCACTCTCTTCCAACCAATCACACATTTTTTTAATAAATTGTTTACCACTCTCCATGTATTTGAGTACCCTTAGTGATTGAGTGTAAAATGAGGAGTGGAGTGGGGAGTTGACATGACATGAAATTACTGGCTACATAATAAGGTTTACCACTCCCCATTTGGGGAGCACTCCTTCCACACTAATGGAGAAGTCATTCGCTTGTTTTCGTTTGTGAGCATGTCCGGAAATCCAAACTCGAGCAGGTGGGGTTAAATGATTGGGCCGTCTCAACGTATAATAAAAATGTTACATTTTCAATATTTACTTACTTTCCGCAAATATTTTTGAAAATTAAATATTATTATTATTATTTCCAAGGGCTACTTTTTTTATAATTTTTCAAGTTTATAATTTTTAACCACTTTATATATAATCTATTCTCAAACCTTTTTAACACACCCATCTCACTATAAACTCTCCCTAAAATTCCATCTCACTATAAACTCTCCCTAAAATATGTCACTCAAAACATGGATGGCAATCCAGTTTACGCAATTGATTAACGATGACTCGTCGAACGGGCACCAGTCTTTCTTTTACTTTGATGCAGGGTCGGACCTAGAGGCTTTCAAATCTAGGCAATGGCCTAGGGCCTTCAAAAAATAGGGCCTCAATTTGTTTAAAAATCTTCATATAGCATACGTGTATTACTGTATTAGACCCAAATGAACAGAACAAAACAAAAACAATATTTATTGCAAGACCCAACTAAAGAACCGGTTTTTAAAATAAAAGAGGCCCAATTTCAACTCCAAACAATATGTAATTCATATTTAATTTAGGCTGACATCATCATTCTCGCTAACTATAACATCGCACCTTTAATTCCAACTCAATTATTGTTTGCCATATATCCCAAATGCATACTTTGAAGCAAAACTCATGTTTTCTTTATACCAATTCAAAGGGGCCTCACCTTTGTAGTTTACTTAGGGCCTCCAAAAACGTTGGATCAGCCCTGCTTTGATGAATCATTGATGTTTTGAATAACAACTTAAATCCTAGCTTAATGTTTGACTCTAGTGCCCGGTCTCGTTTGTAACACACAACCTCTTACAGACCAGGCTCGGGTCGGCTCAAGCTTTTTAGGGCCTAAAGGGGTCAATTTACTAAAAGAAAAATTGCTTTCAACTATGATTTCTACATTATCTCTATATGACTATATGTGTAATTATAGAACACAAAAAACCCACCCAAATTATCTACGTATAGATTTTGGATACTCATTTGAATGGAGAATTGAGTTTGTATGGTAGCCCAGAGTTATTGTTGTCGGAAAACAATAAGACAAGAGAGTCATAAAGTGGGTTTCATGAATCATGTGGATTGATTGATGTTATTAACATCCATCCATCAGGTGTTAATTCGTAGATCTTGCAGTTGCAGCAGGAATAATATGCAGACGTTGGATGGTGCAGTTAATACACCTGCAGATGGTTCCTGAATTTAATATGCTCATGCTACACTCATTGTTGGCCCATATTTCAAATATGGATCAAGATCTTTTGATTTTAGAAAATCCCCAAGATATTTGGATGAATCTTAGTTGATTGATATGACCCGAACTCGACACGAAAAAAAAAAAAACAGATTTGGGTTGACACATGACGCGTTTTAAAAAATGGGTAGGGTTCGGGTTGATGCGTATTTAAAAAACAGGCCAGGTTCGAGTTAACCGGTCTTAAAAACGGGTTGACCAGTTAACGTGTTTAAGTAACTTGAAAAAAATATGTTTCTGTTTTTATTTTTTCCGTTTTCATTTTACTTGGTTGGTCATAAATTCATAATAATATTAGTTTTGGCACACCGTATTATTTACTTGTTACACTCACACTCACCATTAAACGTGTTATCGATAACTCACTTACAATCCAACAACTTATCAACATGTATGTCTCATTTATAATAGATTTTAATAATCCCAACTATTAGTCATTGACCGGCAACAACCTCAACTTAAAAAATAACCAGTGGTGGTCCTACCTTTTCACATATTGTAAACCAATGGACCTTTGTTAACAGAAAAGGAAAAAGGGGACAAAAAGAAATTAATGTTCTGTTAGGAAAGGTCCATTGGTTTACAATATGTGAAAAATGTGGGACCACATCGGTTATTTTTTAAGTTGGGACCGTTGCTGGTCAACGACTAATAGTTGTGATTATTAAAATTCATTATTCCTTATAAAAATGGGTTGTGTTCTGTTGACCTGAATTTGTGTGTGCGCACATTTCTACTCGTTAACCCGCCAATCCGACATGATTGACACCCACTAGGATCAGTAAAAGCTGACATAAATAACATTGAAGAAAAGAATAACTTCTAAATACATTTTATATAAGGGGATCGAGAAATTGGTTTTTTTTTTTTTTTTTGTGTGTGTGTGTGTTTAGAGTTTTATAGTTAGTTTTGGTGAGCGACGTTGAATATAAAATCAATTATAAATTTAGAATCATAAGAATTACATAAATATGTGTACATGTTGATTTAACTATGATGCATAAAATAGTAATGTACCTGACTACTTGCACAGCCGCCCCACTATTAGTCTCTCATTTTATCAGACAAACACAATAACTTCTTGTGCTTTCCTACTTAAAATTTGTTCTCATATAAATGTTCTTTATAAGTGTATACATTGTTACTTGTTAGTTTGGGTTCTTGTTGCATTGTATACCTTTCGAAAGTGTCCAAAGAAAAAAAATATATAAATCAAAATTCATCCAAAGGCTTTGTATTTATAAGCATTATACTTTAATCATAACGATTAATGATAACCCAAATTTCCACCGCATTTAACTATCAAAACAGGGACGTGTTCTTTGGAACCACTTTATGTTAAGAATTGCGATAATCGTATAAAACACTTGTACAGGTGCCTAGAATGCTTTAATGAGATAGTTGGTAGGCGATTACAATAGTTGGATGTCAACAAAAGGTGAGTTTTATACTTCAATGTTTTGTCGTGAGTCTCCCGATTAGGATCATCCTCAACTGACAAGCTAGCTTCATGTTTGTGGCTTTGTGCAATAATTGATTGAAAGTGTGTGTATAATGTATTTCTCTCTTTTAGCATTGCCCCTCCGGTCAACAAAGATTTCTATTAGCATGGTATCTGATGACGTCTTTTCTTATAATTTGAACTCTCAAATTATCAACGCTAGATTTATTGTCACGAATTTTTTGAGTCGGGTGTCTTTCTGGAAGCAGTCTTTCTATTCTCATGGATAAAGACAATGTTTGCTTACATCCCCTTCCCCTGACCCTTTGCGTTGCTATTGGTGTGATATACTGAGTACGATTGTTGTTGTTGTAGATTTATTGTGAAGAATTTAAAAACTATTACTATGACCTTTTGACTCCTCTAGTTTCGCTTAATGTTTGAAGGTGTCATTAAATTATACTTTTTCATATTAACATGCCACCGGCATTTTTTCAGAAAGATCCACAAATTATACTTTTTCATCTTTCATGTGACAAAGGTAACGTGCTTATACCTCAATTCAACCATAATTTGGTTCAATACAAAAAAAATATTAAAAAACTCTTAAGCTCGACAATAGTTACATTTTATTCAAAAATTAAGAATAATAATTCCTCGAATTCAAAAATCATTACACGTGTATAAACCTAAAACTAGCATATATATATATCAATATTCATAAAACATAAAATATGTACATTTATATATCCCCTTACAAACTCACGACTCAAGGTCTAGCCGCAGTAGAGCATCCGAATGTACGAAACAACGGTTGGTTGTTCCCATATCGACTAGGAGCCGAAGAGCGTCTACGCCCTTTTGGCATACAAGCATTTTCCGAAGTGCTTCTTCTTGCAGGTTTTACATTCGGGTTTTGCCTCCTTTGGCTTGGACTGGTTATAGTTTGAACCGGTCTTACCCTTTTTACAACCTTTATTTGGGGTATTATTGCACTTTCGCTTATGATCCTTCAGTACACGATCCACAGCGTTGTTTATAGCGGTATCTAACATAGCCTGTAACTCGGTGCTTGTTAAGTTCAGTCTTACATCATCATTCTGATTAACTGGACGATTGTGAGCTTCAGAGGAGTCAGCCATGGTGAAGCTTTGAAGGCTACAAACCAAGTAGTAATAATTGATTTAATTATATGGTGAATTGTCGAGTTTGTTGATTAAATAGCTATGGTGTAAATAAACCATATAGGCCAAAAGATAGTATTTAAGTTAATTGATTATGTTCTGCCTAGGTTTTTAAGTAAACCATCCTTGGCGTGTAAACAGAATATAATCCTTCATATTTATTAGACATGGGACATAAATCACGACTGTCAATGTCGTACTGACATTTTATATAGCACAAGAGCTTGTTCCCAAGGACTTTTGATGGCACAGGGCCTTGTCACTAGGGAAAAATCTAAAACATAATCGATGATTCCTTTGGATCGGAAAATTTCATAGTTCATTGTCTTGACAAGAATTTATGAAATAAAAACTATCTTTTCATGTATACACCTTTTCCCGTAGGTATACATCCCAAATGGATGTTTTGATGCGTACATCATTTTCGACGTTTACCAGCCAAGATTCCTATTGATCATTTACGCTAAATAAGGGATTTGGAAAATTCCAAATATAAGGATGACAAGGGTGATTTTATCGCATCACGGTTGTCGGGAGTGTTAACACATTTTCAGATGTTAACAAGGATCTGAATCTCTTTTTAAACAGATTTTACCATCTTAGCTAGGTCTTCAATGACATTCAAGCTAGGTCAAACCTTTTAAGATTCTCTCTTAATAATTTTACTGGCAGGAAAGGAATGATATTTATTTTTATTCAGGATTTTTATTAATATTATCCTGGATTTAATAAAAATATAACTATAGCACAAAACGTCAAGTCACAAGGACAAGTTTAATTTATAAGCCATGATTTCAGAGAATCGAGGCATTAAGGTGTGAATCAAAGTTCATTACTTTTTCTTGACAGGGAGTTGTAGGCTACCACTGTCTTTAGTCTCAGAGGACATTAACTATAGCCCGTAGGCATTTCCCTCCTAAGGGATGTTTATAATATGATCATCTTATAGGATGATATAAGCCATGATTTCTAAATCAATAGACTAGATAAGAAAATTGGAAGAATCCAATATAAGAATGACTGTTGTGATTTTCTCGAATCACATCTGTCAATAGTGCTAACACGTTCTTAGGTGTTAGCAAGGATTTGAATCTCTTAAATAGGTCCTACAATCTTGGCCTCGTCATATAGGCTAGGTTTACCTTTAAGATTCCTTTTTAATAATAAACGCAGAACAATCCTAAATTGAAATGTTAACAAGGATCTGAACCTAATTGAGGAACTGCCATCTTGACCGGGTCTTAATAATGACACGAGGCTAGGTCTTGTCCTTTTTTAGATTTTTCCATTTTATTATAATGGTAGATCTTATAGAAGGAATGTTATTTTTCACTTATTTCATATTTCCTGATTAGGATGAATATTTAGTCATTCCACTATAAAATTAAAAGTTCTAGGTTGCCCTAAACGGGACTTGAAAGGAATAATGTTGTCCTCAAAGGGACTAAAAGATAAATATCGTTATAAAGACTTTTAAGGAAACGATTTTCAGCAAAAGGAGTTTCTTCTTCATTTTATTTCTGAATGCTTTCTCCTAGGTTGCATGTTTCGTCCTAGCCGCTGTACGAAGGTCAGCAATTCAAGGCTCCGGGTGTGGAGAATTCCTATTATGGCTTCTCCGCTTGGCGACGTATCCAAAATATAAAAATTGGAAGCAAAATTTCCAGATGAGGATTGAGAATATTCCTATGTTAAGTCTAGACTCAGAAGGTCAAGGAATGTGCTAATGTGTCATTGAGATTAAACACAAAAAGCTAGTGTTTAATTCACTCAATGTTGGCTCTGATACCAACCTGTCACACCCCGTATTTTCCACGTATCACCGGTGGGCCCGGTGGGGAGTATCGTGACGTAGTTGATATCATCATGGTCAAACAACACAATATATAAATGCACAGCGGAAGTAAAAGATAAATATATTACAACCCGAATATAAAGTAATATCAAGTATTACAACGGAAAGTAAAGGATCCACAGGCGGATAGAAAATAAAAATAACACTGTTCAACAGACTTTAGGCATCTAAGCTTGCGAGACTTTTTATTGATGCTAGGAGTAGCCAGCCTATTCCGATTAGTACCTGCACTTAGCCTTTTTGGGAAAATACGTCAGTTTACACTGGTAAATACAATCAATTGACTCATTTTGAAAAGGGTTTTTAAAAATGATTGATTTGAATGCACATGGCACAAATAATATTTTATAACTTGGGATAATTATTTGAATATAATACTTGTAAAGGATTTACATGTTCCTTATGCGTTCAGTAGCCCGGGTCGAGCCGGGTTAAAGATCAATAGACACACCACTTTATTTAAATGAGACACCGACGGGCGTACGCCTACGCCCGGTGCTGAGGTCGTGGCCATTTCGTAAAATGATGCCAGGGATATCCGGGACACGGTCATTAACCCCCCAAAGGCTTTAAGCAAACAAAACAAATTAAACGAGACATCTCAATACTTTAACCATCATACAATTAAAGATTCAATGCCCGACCAAGCGGTATTTTATATACCGTACCCCAAGCCCGTATAGGGAAAATAAGTTAAAAGTATTTACCTGAGCTAAATATAAATTCAATCCCAGCCGTATCAAATCAGCAAGTACAGATAGCTTTTACTGGGCTCCTAAATCTGGAACGAAGGTTTTTAATAACCTATTAGAATCCTAACGGGTCTTTAATTAAGCCTTGACTTAGACCGATTAGTTTTCAAGAGGAAGATACGGTTCAAACGCACGATTAAGCGAAGACCGGATAGAATGTGATTTAGACCCGACAAGTTTGAAGACTTGATTAATATGGGGATATTATACACATTCTGGATTTTGAGATAAAACCGATAAGGTTTGACCCGTTTCGGCTAATTTATGTAAACTAGTTACATAAACCGAACCGAACGCGCATGAAGCGTAACGGGTAACCATAAGAGTCCTAAACAGGTTTCCTAAGTTAACATGCCTTAAATATGTTATGATATCAGTAGGATACCTTCCATTATGCCCAAAACGAGTTTAATCTCATAATAAGCCCCGTAGGGGTATTTTGGTCATTTTAAAGATTATAAAAGGGATCAGTTTAGCTTCTGTGATCCGGGTCTGAATAAATCAGTAAAATAGTTTATTTAAGTTGGTATATCAGTTGGTGTTAAGTCCTATGTGGCAAAATGGTTTTAAACCCTTACTATGCGCTTAATACGCGTATAACGTCGTTTTAAGCGATTTACAGGTTAAAATAGTATTCTGAGTTTCCAGGTCAGTTCATAAGGTTCAAAACACTTCATTTATTATTTAAAATCAGTAGCAATTGGATTGGTAGCAAAAGGACTTGTAAAACTCATTTTATGGCCGAAAAGGGTATAATCGGTATTTACCGAATCAAGGCACTAATCCTAGCTTATGATCAGTTTAAAAATAATTAAAAATCTTCAAAAATCCCAAAATATTATATTACATCAGTGGGTAAAAGTTTTGGTGTCAAATATTGGGTTTAGATAGGCTTTACGCTAATGACGCCGTTTAATCACTAAGAAGCGTTCTAATTACGTCATTGAGCATAACTCCTAATCTATATGTCCAACTGATGTAAAAATTTACAGACATGTTTAATAATCAGTAACTAAGATGATTGTACTTTCATATTTCCAAAATTCTCGTTTTATGGACATAAGGGCATTATGGTCAATATTTAAGCACTTAACGGAAACGTCGGACAATCGAGGGTTCAAGTGGTATAAACGCAGAGGGTTATACCAACATGTAACTAGGTCCTAATGGAACTTTAAGGCATGTCTAAACGTACCTAAATCGGGTCAGAACCGAAGTCAAAGCAGAAAGTCAAACTATGCGCCTTTCGGTTCCGAATCGATCTTTAAACAGAAAGTTGTCGAATCAAACAAGCTTAGACAAGTTCTTATACTTATTATCAGGTTATATGAATGATAAAATAGGTTACACGCCTTTTATATTGATAATCATGCGTTAAATCGAAGATTACATTTCTGTTGACTTTTTCTAATCATCTTTGACTCGACAAATGACCTAGTTAGGATGGGAATCAGTGGGTGCCCTTTTAAGGGTTTAATACCCACCTAATTACCAACTTATAACTACCTTAAGTTTGACTAATCGCTGGAACATTATCGATTAATCAATAAGTCAACCGTTATTTACGACGGTTAGACTTTTAAGCTATAAACTAATCAAAACTTAATTAAAGAAGGTTAAGCATACTTACAAGTGTCTAATGAACGATTAGGGATGAGTTGGAATTGTACTTGAGCTCCAGAACTTGATCAGTTGTTGAAAGGAAGGAATGCAAGAAAGTTGCAAACCATGTGGGTCTTATATAATGGGTTTTGATTGTTCAAGATGGTGCCATGCATGCCTAGGATGATCCCCTGATGTAAACAAGTGTCCCCTAAAGCTAAAAACCATCTTAGGCAGCCCATAGAATCAAAAACTTGTGTTTTAAGTCGGTTACAAGGTGAAAACAGGCAGCTGTCTGTTTTTCTGTCGCTGGGCAACGCTTGCGCACCTCAACGTTCTGGATGTTGAGGTCCGTAAGCTAGACATCAGGTTTCTCATTTTTGCACTTTTGGTCCCTGGTCCTTCCAAACATCGCTTTCACACTATTTCTTGCATTATGAGGCTTTTAAATTGACATTTAGGGGCTTTAAGACTTATACCCACTTTGTGAAGTCCTTGGCCACTTTGTGTTTACCCGAAAAATCCTAAGTTTCCATGTTGACGCTTTTAACCCCTAGTACACGAATTTTGTCATAACTTTCTCATACGATAACGAAACTTGGTGAAATTTTTATCACGCATTCTAGTGAGCATAATTAATTGTTACAAGGCTTCGGGTTTGCTAAAAGGTCACTCAGAGGTATACTTTAAACATGTTGACACATTTAACCCCTGTAGTTTATAATTCCTCACTTTCTTTCACAATTAGCTTCGTATGATCCATGATTCATCCGTTTAAGGGTATAAACATCATGTAGGGTTACCGTAAAGTATATTTATCCATTGTTGACATTTTGAACCCTTATATTCACATAGTTTCATTGTTTGTCAACTTTAGTCCCTCTAAAGTATTCTTTCACACGTTCAAAGCTTATGACACGTGTCAATACATTATTGGACGTAAATTTTCGAGGTGTTACAGTACCTCCCAACCATGCTAACATCATATCCAGTGTTTGGTCTGGTACAGACCATTAAATGCATTAGACTGCCAACATCTCTTGCGTAAGGAACATCCTGCATCCTTCTTTCTTTATCAATAGTTTTAGGACTATCTTGACGGGATAGTTTAAAATGTTGAGCAATAGGGGTCACAACAGCCTTACAATATTCCATTGAGAAATTCTTTAAGACTTTCCTTACATATTCCTTTTGAGTAGGGCTGGCAATAGATATCTGTATAAAACACGATTAGACATGTTTACTGAAAAAGTACACAATGTGATTTTTTACTTTAAAAAAAAAATCTATGAGGTTAGGATCCATCATTTCTTTTTCTTGGTACATAAAACATAAAACTGTGTTATAGACATGAGATATCACGTAGTTAAACGAGTTGTATTCATACTTAATACTTGTGTTATATGCGTCGTCAGAGTCTTGTTAAACCCGATAAGAACGATTTGGCAACCCTACTTCTAAGGTAAAACCAATATACCATTAGCTTTGTCTTTTTCAATTTCCATACCCAGAATTTTCTTAGTACACTCTTTCATTTCAAACTTGTCCATCAAAAACTTCTTTGTAGTTACCATTTGATCCTTGTCTTTACAAACAACTATAATGTCATCCACATACAACAATAGGTAGATACACGGATCACCTTTGTTGTTTTCTTTGAAATACACACGATTATCATAGCTACTTATTTAGTAACCACTATTAATCATGTGTTCATCAAATCTCCTATACCATTGCCCAAAAGATTGCTTTAACCCATACAAAGACTTCTTTAAAAGACAAACTTATCCACTTCGCTTTCCACTTCAAATCCTAAAGTTTACTTCATATGTATGTTCTCTTCAAGTGCACCATGAAGAAATGCAGTCTTAATATCAAGTTGCTCTAGTTCTAAATCCTTTCAGTCTGTAATAGACAACACAACCCTTGTAGAAGTATATTTTACCACAGGAGAGAATATCTCAATAATCTATTCATACTCTTTGTGTATAACCTTTAGCCACCAATCGTGTTTTAAATCTTGGCCTTTTAACCCCTTGTATCCCCTCTTTTATCTTGTAGATCCATTTGCAATCCACAAGCTTTTGGTTATCAAGTTTATCTACTAACACCCATGTCCCATTCTTATATATGAGTTCATCTTTCTTTCATGGCTTTAAACCAATACTCTTTATTAATAGAATTTACAACATCATTGAATGTCAATTGTTCACTTGAATCTTCAAGTTCAATTATACCGAAGACAAATGCAGACACATCTCCACTTCTTCTATACCCGACTAGTGGTATAATTGTCCTTCTAGGTTCATCTGCACTATGTTGCATGAACACAATTTAGCATTCCTATAGTTGAATGCACCACTTTCCCAAACCTTACCTAATGAGCTTTACCAAAAACACAATGCTCACAAAATTCAATCTCTATGTGTTTAAAATCTTTAAACATATGTTGCTTATTTAGCTTAATAAGCCCTTGATTGCTTATATGGCCTAATCTTTTGTGCCATAATATACTAGAACTACTAGACTCTTGTTCAACCATTGTTACATAGCCTTGAACCACATTTGCATCTAAAATGTAAATGTTATTGTCTTTTCTTGTTCCAAATAACACAACCATAGATCTATTCACAACCTTGGTCCTCTAATTGATCTTCATCTTCTACTGTAACTTCTATGTTTTCAAGATCCAAGACAAGTTTATTAAATTCATGTGTGGTCCTTAGTTGACTTATCCGGAGATATGTGAAACGTTCATAATCTCTTTTTGAGATAGAGACGATTTCCAAAAGATTCGGTCGTTTAGAGACTTTCTAATTTTGACCAAATTCATGTTGCTAATGTCTCGTTCGATATCTGTCTCAATACACGATCACCGAGACTTAGAATGATAGCAATGTGTGCCTTTTGAAGCGTATCTGGCACTCCCTAACGAACAAGCAATGCGCGCATCTTCAATCGCCACCATCCGAAATCATTCTTCCATCAAATTTCTCTGACTCAAACTTCGTAGACACCATGAATGATCTTCTTCCTTCGATTAAAACCCTAATTGAACCCCGATTTCTCAAGCCTTCACCTTGGCTCTAATACCAGTATACCACTTGTTAGAAAACTCCAAGGAAATTACACAATCAAGAAGCAAAACTACACACCAACAATGATTGTTTTTGTTGATCAATCCCAATGATTACACGAAAATGAGAGAAAGCGAATACAAAACTTGATTGAATTGAACTAGCTACCCAAATGGCTATCTTCCCCTTTTATTGATAAAGACTATCACTAATAACTAATTAACTAACTAACCATTGATTAGTTATAGAACTTTCACATGATTAACTCATATAGTCCCTCTACTTTCAATGAACTTTAATTGTCGCCTAAACTTATGAAACCATATTGTCAATATTGTTGACTGTAGCACATTACCTAGCAACAAATACAACAATAACTATGTTAATATATTAAATAAAATTCAACAACAGCATGTTCCCAAAACACCATCTTTATAAAAATTACATTATATTGAAAAAATGTTATACTGATTTTTCCAAATTTAGATGTACTTATAGAAGGCTTAGAAGAAAGGTTTGAGTATGCAAATATTATATCAATAATCTGATCAAGACTGACTATTCTCTTTCATTATTTCTAATTATTCATATTTTGTCATTGATCTTGCGTTTACGATACAAAAGCCCGAAAAAAGAAAACTTCTTGACATGAATCTGCAGCCATAAGAACACAAGAACTCGATAACCGAGAGCCATAAGTGAAAGTATCATCAAATTTTTCCACTTGGAATGATCATTTGGAGGCACATCATATACATTTTGAAGAGCTTCATACGCCGGTATGGTCCTCACCTGCCCCACTGTATAAACAATGTCGTCGTATTCATTCTCCAATATCCCCTGAATACAAATCAAGTAAAAATTACTCAAAACACTTGACATTATACCAATTCACATAAAGCTGATACAATGTCATATTTTCATGTCAACTTTTAAATCTGAAATCTTGACCGTTGTTTTATTGGAAAGAAATAGAGTAGTATCATGGAACCTGAATCGTTAACGTATGGAACGCAATGTTGGACATAGGGTACTTCCATACAAGCCCAGGTAGAGCACTTCGAATTCTAAAATATCCAGCCGAAAGCATCATCATCACCTGCAATTTTTTTTACAAAAAAAACACCAATTTTTAATCCAAAGAGATCAATTTAACCAGGTTTATAAGAAAGTCAAACGTTGACCAGACAAATGAAATTATAATCTTTCATACAATTAGGCACAGGGGTGCAAACGAGCCGAGTGGCTCGCAAGCTGCTCGAGAGTCGAGAAAGAGATCAAAATGAGCCGAGCCTTATCGAGCCTGAGCCAAGCTTGAGCCTAAAATAAAGTTCGCTTATTTATCGAGCCTGGCATGTGAAGTTCGTCAGGCTCGTCGAGCCTTATCGAGCCTAAGTGTAATAGTAGTTGTTATTAATATTTATTTACATTTATCCCTTATTTAAAGTTGTCTGGTAAACAAGCCGAGCCGGGCTTATTTAAACTTGTTTAGAGCTAAGTCCGAACCTAAAAATAAGCTTGTTTCGTAAACAAGCCCAAGCCCGAGCTTCACTTATCGAGCTCATGAGCCTAAACGAGTCTATTATTTATATCACTTTATGTAATATATTAAATTATTAATTAATAGATAATTTGTTAGCAGCACAAACAACAAAAGGAGAAAACTTACGTGCAGAAACACAAGAACTACTATACTCCAAAACATATCTTGCAAAACGGTGGTAACTAACAACACTATCCCTTCGTTGACCAGAAGGCAAAAGAAAAAGTTGACCACAAAATACATCATATGACTGAACCCGTTTCTAAGCCCGATAAGGAAGTAGAAGAGTAGACTTGAAGATATGGAGATGAGAAACAAGAACGGTATGCTAGCCAAGAATTGTCCGGTTAAGAAAACAAACGCTCCCGAATGTTTATTCGAATTCTCACAAGCATACACCTGCATTACATACATAATTTTTTTTAAAACATGAATTGAGATGCAACCACAAAATTGGTTGTGTAAATGAAAATAGCTAAAAAGGAAACGGGTCATATGGGTAGAATGGGTCTAAAGCAGCTCAAAGGTGCGTAAAACGTTTTTATTAAAAAAAGAAATCAGATTATTGGTGTAATATAAAGTTTTCATAGTAAAATTCAACATAATAGTTGGAGTAAAATGCCATTTTCGTCCCTAAGGTTTGGCCAATTTTGCGACTTTCATCCAAAGGTTTGTTTTTCCGCATCTGGATCCTAAAGCTTTGAAATATTGCCATTTTCTTCCGGCTCGTTAACTCCATCCATTTTTCTCCGTTAACTCGGGGGTATTTTTGTCTTTTTTGTTAACTTAAAGGGCAATTTGGTCCTTTTCAGGGGTATTCGGTCTTTTGACATAAAGTGAAAGAGACCGAATTACGCTTCAAGTTAACAAAAAAGATGGAAATACCCTTCACTTAATGGAGAAAAATGCATGGAGTTAACGAGCCGGATGAAAATGGCAAGATTTCAAACCTTTAGGATCCATATGCGGAAAAACAAACCTTTGGACGAAAGTCGCAAAACTGGCCAAACCTCAGGGACGAAAATGGCATTTTACTTATTATAAAATGTAACAAGTATTGGACAGAGAGTGTTACAACCCACCCAAGAACAAAATAACAAGTTATGGTCTAAACTCATTTAGACCTGTTACGGTTACCCGGCTCATCCATTTACCTTGACCTCCTTCAGTTGTGCGGGTACCCCACAGATGCTTAATAACGAACTAAAAGATACAAACATAAAGATTGAAGCAACTCTTGCCTACAACATTGAATGTGAACCATCAAAATCATTTTATAATTCATCAAAAACATTTTAGGAAATATATAATTCATCTAACTCACCCCAACTGATGTTAGAGAATGGCCTAATCCAGAAAATAGAGTACCGATCGATAGTGTAAGCGACATATAAAGAATTAACCGAAACCAATAATAGTTCCACTCTCTTGACATAACTACTAACGATCTCCATGTCAATGCCGTAATTCTTGTTGCACTACTTGTCTTTCCTTTGCTTTTGAGAGACGGGCCTTCCTGATTATTACACATAAATAATTAATATAATTATTAGTAGAATAATGATCCATTATATTATATATACTATAAATATGCTATTTTGTCGACATCAAACAACTTTAGCTCCTCTACTTTAGCCTCTCAACTTTAATAATAACATGTTTAGCCCCTTAACTACATCAAACAACTTTAGCCACTCAACTTTAATAATAAACAACTTTAGCCCCTCAACTTTAATAATTAACATGTTTAGCCCTTCAACTTTAATAATTACCTGTTTAGCCCCTTAACTACATCAAACAACTTTAGCTCCTCAACTTTAATAATAAACAACTTTAGCCCCTCAACTTTAATAATAATAATAATATGTTTAGCCCCTTAACTACATCAAACAACTTTAGCCCCTCAACTTTAGTAATAAAGAACTTTAGCCTCAACTTTAAAAATGACAAGTTTAGCCCCTTAACTAAAATAACTTTATCCCTTCCACTTTAATAATAAACAACTTTAGCCCACCAACTTTAATAATGACATGTTTAGCCCCTCAACTTTAATAATGACATGATTAGTCCCTTAACTAAAACATCAAACAACTTTAACTCTCGTGATTTGCTTATTTTTATCTACGTTTTGAACCCGCTGCTAAGAACAGGTGGTAACCCACTAGTTTTTCTAAAAGAAGCAAGTTAGGAGGTTGTGAAAACTTAGTTATAAGTCACACAACTTTGAATCATTTAAACATTTTTTCGTTTTAGCTTTTTTTTCTTAAATTTTACTGGTTATCGGTAAAGATCCTAACTTGGAATAGAAAATGGTATCTATAATTATTGTACCCTTTCGGTTAATCTTAATATCATTGTTTCAACTGCTTCTGCATCAGCAGACGATTTATAGGTTTTCTCAAGTGTACGAATCGCTGCACCGGTGTCCATATTAACAGATGCAAGATCCCCATGATCATCCTGCCAAAGTTAACGCAAGAAAAATAATGAAAACAAATCATAACATGCGAGTATGTGACAAAAATGATCGGTTATTACGAAAATACATAAAATGAAATATGATACTAACTGTATTAAAAATTACCTGCCAGTTTTGGCACACAGATATGATCCGGTCAAATTCTGTGTTTATTGCGCGAAGAAAGTGATCAGACGGACTTTGCATGATTGGACAAGGAAATCCGGCATTTGAAAAGTGCTGCATACGGCATAGATTATTCACAAAATAATATAATCTAATGTTATGTGGACAAATTGCTTATTTTAATTGAAAGAATCTTACCTGCAAACAAGACAATGTTTCACCGAAAAATAGCGTTTTTCCATTCGAAAGAAGACAGATTCGGTCAAAGAGGCCAAAGACTTCAGTGCTACTTTGGTAAATAGTGAAAATAAGAGTGCAGCCTGTGTTTGCCAGCTTCTTCAGGTTCACCATCATCATTAGTGCAGAAACACTGAACACGGAGGGGTATTATGGGAAAAGACATTAGTTTAAGGGGTTGGATGTTCGTTTTAAAAATGGTTATTAGAGGAATAAGACGTAAATAATTACTTGATTTTTTTTTTTTTGGGGGGGGGGGGGGGGGGGGGGGGAGGGGGATGTGCAATTTTTCGTGAAAATGACCATTATGCTCTCATGTGAATGCCACGTGTTAAGAGTTAACAGTAAAAATTAACTACGATAGGGAAAAAGGACACCGCCTGACTAGAAACAGTAACATAAAGGACACCCAGTGTAATTTCGTTTGTTAAAGGATAGCGCCTACAATTTGGCTCAAACTTAAAGGACGTAAATTGCAATTTAGTTTATTTTAAATATGAATACTTCAACAGTGTCTAATAGTGTCTGTTTTGATCCAATTATTTGACCCTAATAATCAAAATACCATAATCATACACGCAATACGCTTTTACCCAAACACTCAAATCTTTAATTGTTGCAACTCATGAATAAAATATAACAAAATTTGTTGTTTAATTTAAGTGAAGTTGACCTGTCAAGGTGATAAAGAGGCTCATCTATAAACAAGAAATGCGGTTCCATCACGAGTTCTCTGGCAATGCTGACACGTCGTTTTTCACCATTCGAGAGACCCTTTGTACAACAATGACCACCTATGAGTTTGTTTGCATAATCACCCAACGACATTGCCACAATTGCATCCTCAACAACACTTTTCTTCTCACACAAGAAACCAGGAAGTTGAAGTAATGCTGAGTAGTAGAGATATTCACGCACGGTCAGGGACCCGATTAGCGTGTTTTTCCTTTTGACAAATCCCTATCAGTTACATAAAATTTATGATTTAAGAAGGTAAATTTTCACTTCTATGAGCATGTTGTGTTAAAATGTTGAACTTTTTTGTATAAAGATTAACTTGACTTACGTAAGATC